>CAMQGK010000549.1:2567500-2580000 GCA_947000775.1 Pterois miles
TCAGACTACTACTACTACTACTACTACTACTACTACATACAGGTCAGACTAGCTGGTAGTGAAGGAGCTCTGAACTTACACCAGATTTTGTCAGAAAAAACTGTCAGGTCCATTTTCAAAGAGGTCCTTTAACGTCAAGTCAGAACCTGTGAAGGTTTCTGGACAATATCTGTCATTGATTAGTGTTGGTAATTGATTTCCAGTAATAAATATATACCCACATCTGCATTAAGCAGCATATTTGTCCACTCACATGTTGATGAGTATAAACTGGACAAATCTTCCTTTAAGGTACATTTTGAGATTAAAATGTGGGATTAATTTGCCATTAATTATCATTAAAAAATCAATTGCCAGTCCTGATTAAAATAATTATTTTCTGTAATACAAGTTTTCTGAAAAGCTGTTGAAATTTGCAAATAGATTGCTTGTTGTATGATTTTCATACATTTTCCAGAACAGAAATTTGAACATCTGATAAAGTCAGGTTCACAATACTTTTATTTTGTTAAAAACAAACAATTTTCTCCATGTTTTTTGGAATAAAATGACGTATAAATCAGTCTATGAGTGATATATGAAGAAACCTCTCTGTAAAAACCTTCAGAATAAAGAGAGGAAGGAAACTGGAGAGTTTGATGGATGTTCGAGCTGCTGAAGTGGAGATTTCTGCCTCTGAGTCGGAGAGAAAATGATTTTAAGAAAACTGCCTTTAGAGATTGTTAAAGTTCATACATTTTGAAGACACTACTCATGAATACGGTAAGAGATTGTTTTTAGTATTACGAGTTTTCTGAAATGTTTAAATGTGCAACTGAGGCATTATCTTATGAATTTTCAATAATAAACATATACATACATTTACATAAAGCAGGATATTTGTCCACTCCCATGTTTATAAGAGTATTAATACTTCTCCCTTTAAGGTACATATGTGGTTAATTTGCGATTAAATCTTTTAATCAATTCACAGCATAGTTTTGTTATATTTGTAATTCATGCTACATTTACAGGGACAAAATGAGTTGGCATCCCCCATTTGCAAAACACTTGTTTTGTGTTTGGGCGGCTCATTAAACTTGATGACACATTTTCACCTCCGACTCGTCTTATTCAAGCTGACGACCTTCAGAGAGGCGAGTCGTCGTGTCAAGCAGCTGATAACCATTTGAATAGAGAGCCGACCTGGACAAACAAAGGGAGGAGTGTCCTTTTAGACAGCAGTTTATTTTGCAAGCACAGTGTGAAACAAGGTGAAACAAAACATAAATGTGTATGTAGATTATTGGACGTTCGCTCAGTTTCCACTTGGACCTCCTTTGTTCTTCACAATCAGTCTCTGTACTTCTGACAAGCCTGTAATAACTTCGTTGCAGAACTTTTTGGTCAGTTTCGTGTCCCAGAAGACCTCAATGGCTCGGACAAGATCGGGTCTTGTGCGAGGCTTTACCTCTTTTCGGATGAAGTCTTTCATCGATTGCCAAACGATCCTGACGGGGTTCAAATCCGGCGACTGTGGCGGGGTCCTCACCCAGTTGATTCCCTCGGATGCGATGCACGTCGCGGCGGCGGTATGCCTCGGATCGTTGTCCTGGAAGAAGCGATGATGCGGTCCAAAATGTCTCCTGATGTATGGCGCTGCTATTTCTTTGATGATGGCATTCTCAAAATAGTGTCTGTCCATGCTTCCCTCAAAGATAACCAAAGGACCCGGACCGTGTCGTGAAATCAATCCCCAGACGTGGATCTTATAGGAATGTTTTGGCCATGGACTGACAACAATTTGGCCTTTTCTGCGGGAGCAAAACCTGGAATGGTGCTCCAGCGTTACCGTAGTTACATCTGTAAACAGGACGTCATGCCACGTCTCTCCAGACTCGAGCCACTGAAGAGCCTGGTTTAGCCGAGCCTCTTTGTTGAGCTCTTTTTTAATCGGGCAGAAGATGCTCTTCCCAAACTTCCACCCGAGGTTCCTGCGGGCGCGGCGTACGCTGGTCAGGCTCAGTTGAACGCCAAAATCTGCTTCAATTTTCTGCTGTAAAGCTTGGGCCTTCATCTTTTTGCTGCTCTTTGTCACCTCATCAATGGCAGCCAGGATATCACTGTGGAAGTCAGACAAAAGATCGGATTGGATTAAAGCTGGACATATACTGTACCATTTTAGAAAGGTTGCTGCGTACTTCCTACTCCCACTGTACGAGTAAATCGATTTATAGCAACATGCTGCCTTCATCATCTGCATCACACTATACGGACACGCCGGTGGCGAGGAAGAAGTGGACGGTCTGGCTCGGCTTGGGAATTGGAGGGAAGCCAGCTGTGTTTTATTTGCTAAATCCATAGTAGCCTACATTGTTATCTTGATAGCTATGCTCTGATTACTATAAAAAAAACTAGGGAAAAGGCGCTAACATTAGGCATTTTGGCCCAACTAAGCTGAAATTTTCTCTAAAAAGTCATGGGGCTCAAAACTCGAGCCAGAAACAAGCTGAAAGCGTAAAGTGTACGCCCAGGTTAAGGAACACATTTAATACACAAATGAAAACTTCGCTCTGGTTCAGAGATCGTCGTAAATCTTCCACTGTGGATGTAGTTGTTCGTTCTTTTGGCTACTTACTTGTGCAGTTTCCTCGGACATGAGCGGCGAGGTTGTCGCTCCTTGAAGTGATATCTCACGGTTCTCAGCGACACTTTAATGCCCAGGCTTTCGAAATGTCGCTGGATCTCGTGTGCTGATTTCCCGCCGGCCCGCATGAGGCGGATCTGTTGGGAACGCTCCCTGTTGATGTGCGTCATCTCCGCCGCCGGGGCCACGTCCACAGTTTGGTGACTGCAGGGGCTCTTCATTTACAGAGCACGCAGAGTGGGCGTGTTCCAACAGGCTTTTGTGATTGGTTGTGTGCCATAGGTGGTCTGACCAATGAGATTCAAGTCTACTCAACCAGCAGCTGTCCTTCCCGCCCCCCTCTGTTTAACCTGTTAACTTGATGTGAAAAACTTGTTTTATGTCTCAGTTATGTTTCAAGGGAAACGTATTGACTCCGGGATTATGGCAGCACTTTGAAACAGTTTTTAACACATGGTTAACATTTCTAATTGAAACAAAACACAAAACACCACAAAACTACATTGTCAGGTTTAGTAAGACAAATACATGGTTTGGTTTATAACAACTACGAAACTGAAACAAAAGATGATAAGAAGTTAAGAAAACTACTAGTTCAGGTTTAGTAAAATAATTTATGGCTTAAACTCACTGACACTGAAACAAGACACAATAAAAACACAACAAAACTGTGTGGTTGGATTAAGATAAAATAACACAATGATTTGGCTAAAAACAAAACAAAACAAATAAAATACAGCAAAGATATTTTGTCAGGTTTAGGCAACAAATCTGGTTAAGAAACCACAACAAAACTACTTGGATAGGTATATGCAACTAAACTTCTTACTCAGGTTTAGTAAAAATGGTTTGGCTTAAAATGAGTGTGAAATTTTAAAAAAGCCAAAAATTTACTTGGTTATGTTTAGTAAAACAAAAAATATCACAGTTTGACTGAAAATTTAAAAAAAAATGAAACAACACACAATAAAGTTACTAAATTATGTTTAGACAACAACTCTAATTTGTCAGGTTTAGTAAAATAATTTTATGGTTTGGCTTAAAATGAGTACAATATTGAAACAAAACATTGGTTGGTTATGTTTAGGCAACAGCTCTACTTGGTTAGGTTTAACAAAGTAATGACACTGTCTTAAAATGACTATGAAACAAACACAATAAAAAGGCAGCAACTCTTAACCTCTAGTTTCACACAGGACACGAACGCTGATCTCTTGGATGAAAGTCCAAACCATATTTGTGATACATCTCAACCAAAACATAATCCGTGACAAACCATGTTTCCCTCAAACTGTACTTCACAGTTTCTAGGCGACGAGCTGCCTGAGAAACTGTGGACTTCATTTTTTGATGTTGATTTTCATTTCACAAGTGCTCTTTTTTGTAAACTAAATGAAAATGCACACCATTAACGAGTCCTTGTTACGGTTTCCAGTGCTGGCAGGTAAACTGCCCCTCTGTGCTTATTTTGTGTAGTGAATGAGATGTATTATCATAAAGTGAAAAGGAAAATGAGTGCTGTGTTTGGGCTCTTCACAGAGTTTGTACTCGGTGTTACAAAGGCCCTTTCACTCAGTGTGGCGGTCCAGATAGCGGGGGACTCGGAGACCTATAGCAATGACAGACCAATGGCCCATTAAGTGCAAACAAAAAGACACAGTCTAATGCTAACGATGTGTTCTGGGCTCAGCAAGCAGACGACTACAAGAGAGCTCAATTGTGCAGTCGGCTCTACAAAACACTCATTTTTATGTAAAGCAAAGCACATTGTGTCACAACCCTGTCTTTCAGAATCGCTTGCACGAAAGTCCACAACTAATACAACACAAAAGCAGCACACTTCATTATTGTGGCTGTTGTTGTCAGGAGAGAGTGAACAGGCTGCACAGGTGAAAGAACGGAGAACAAATGAAGCTGTAATCAGCAGCTTTCTTCCTCTAACCACCGTAACCTGTAAAACAGCCGTCTCGCTCCTCCTCTGGATGTCACACTAGAGCCCAAACATCATTAGCATTGACTCGTACATGACCACCAAACGCTCCAACGCAGTACTCTTCACTGCTTTGCAGCTTTGATTGTTATGGCTGAAAACGAGCTGAAATTATATCCCAAAAATGGACTCCAATCCTCTCTATTATCACCTCTTGATTGCGTCTGGCTTTGATTGAGGGACTCCAAACACATAACACCAATTTATCACATTCAAATAACAATCACTGTATATTGTGTTATTGGCTGTAATACAAAAAGGAAAGCGGGGTAAACATGTATGGCGTACATGCCAGTATAACCAACACAATGAATTCATGACCGAAGACAACTTGTTTTCCAGGGAGAATTAACCCAGACTCACTTTAAAAAACACCGTTTTTGTTGTTGTGTGGAGTTAGGGGGGCTTGTGAAACACTATTTACCATAAAATTATGAATTATTTGTTGTGCCTTCTTGTGAATTTGGCATTACATGTAATACGTTAAGTTATTTATTGCTGTTACTGCAGAGACCACAAATAAAAACCACTGTGTTATTGGCTGTAATTAATGCACAAAATAAGAAAGCAGGGTAACAATCTAAAGTACCTACAGTAAGCAGCACCATATCAATTTCACCTGATTTCACCAAAAGAAAACATTTTATTGATGGTAAACATGTTTATTGTACAGTAACCTCACTCCCCAGACGCCCTTTAAAATATCAGTTTTTTGAGTTTTTGAGTTGGAAGGAACTTTAGAAACTTTGTGAAACGCTGCTTACCACAAATTAGGAATAATTTGAGCTTTCTTGTGAATTTGGCATGAAATGTTATTCATTTCCATGTGTTTTATGAATTCTTTATGGGCATTTCCATTCAGTGCTGTTTTTCCCATCTATCCAAAGATCCACTTTATGGTTTCCTCTACTGACTAAATATCTCGTAAACAAGCTTCGTTATAGTGTTTGATTTCAATTCAAACCTGATTTCTTTTTAGTTTAGAGGCTATGATTTAAATTTTGTTTGATATTTATGCTTCTGTCAGTGTTTTGGTTAATTTTGTGAAAGAAGAAGCAAGTTTAATGAACCCCAGTAAAAAGGTAAACCGAAATATGGCTAACATTTTGTACGGCGTGTCATTTGCAAGTGCCTCCATCATTTCAAGTGTAATTGGTCGAAAGAAATGTGTTTGTCTCAGCATGTAAGCTGCTCTATTTCTATATAAATGATATGCCTGATTAACAGCAGATAAAGTCACACACTGTCGTTCATTTCTCCTTGAATTGCTTTCAGTTTTGGCGCAGTCCTGTTGAATAATGCATCTCTTGGCTCAGAGTAGAAAGTATAATCAGCAACTGAAGGCGTGTGTCCTTCAGTCTAAATGTTACCAATATATTTTATGTTAGCTGTAATTCATTGAAACAACAATCTGTATCTGCGTTTTACAAAAAGCGTCAGCATGTTTTCATGACCTTATGACATGATAATAACATGCACTCCATTAAAAATATGCTGTCCATGGGAAGCACTTAAACGATAAGGTTGATCAGATCCACTGATGAACAAACCAGCTCCTCTGGTGGCTAAAAGAAGTCTGATTGTATAGAAGTCTATGAGAAAATGAGCCGACTTCTCTCTTATTACCTCAGTACACATCGTAAATGAGTTTTAAATCTTCGTCAATGCAGCACGATGTTCATTTAGTAAATTATGGTCCATTTAGAGTCAAATAGACCATAAAGCTTTGGGGCGGGGCTACTTGGTGATTGACAGGTCACTACCACAGTGTTGTCTGGTCGGGGAGTTGTCAGTGTTTTTGTCTTACAACTTTAATTAACCCTTTCACAGTGTGTTTTCAATTCCTCAAAGTTAATTTTAACACTCTGGTCGCCTAAAAATGTCTTAATCAGCTTTTGGTTGTACTTAGCTCCACCCTCTGATGTCACAGCTGGTTGCAAACAAAACAAGATGGCAAGGCCAAACCCAGGATGGCGACTGCCAGAAAGCAAGATGGCAACTGCCAGAAACCAAGATGGCGATGGCCAAAACCCGAGATGGCGACGGCCAAAACCCAAAATGACAATAGCGAAAAACCAAGATGGCAATGGCCAAATGCCAAGATAAATCCAAGATGGCAACAGCCAAAACCCAAGATGGCGACAGCCAAAACCCAAGATGGCAACGGCCAAAACCCAAGATGGCAACAGCCAGAAACCGAGATGGCGACAGCCAGAAACCAAGATGGCGATGGCCAAAACCCAAGATGGCAACAGCCAAAACCCAAGATGGCGACAGCCAAAACCCAAGATGGCAACAGCCAGAAACCAAGATGGCGATGGCCAAAACCCAAGATGGCAACAGCCAAAACCCAAGATGGCAACAGCCAGAAACCAAGATGGCAACAGCCAAAACCCAAGATGGCAACAGCCAAAACCCAAGATGGCGACAGCCAGAAACCAAGATGGCGATGGCCAAAAACCACGGTGACAGCCAAAAGCCAAGATAAATCCAACATGGCGATGGCCTTAAACTAAAATGGCAACAGCCAAAATCCAGAACTCAAGGCATCAAAATGGCGGCCCACAAACCACTGGGGACGTCATGGTGACTACGTCCACTTCTTATTCACAGTCTATGGGACTGAAGTAAAATGGTGACACCACAGTTTCCATAAAACTGCTGAGTCGGCGCTGCATTCATGATATTATCAAGGGGAGGATTACATTACCAACCAAGAATTAGACCGGTCTCTCTTAACACTTTCTTCTTCTATTCTCAAGTCCAAAATAATTTAAAGTCTGTTTTTTAATAAGATGAAAATTTCATGAAAGTCAACACTGACAGAGTCACATCTGCCAAGAAGTAGCCTGATCCCAGCAGACACTGTAGTCTGAAAATTTTTGTTGAATCTAATGTTCATTAAAAATGTCAAGAAACTTTTGTTTAACTAATTGTAGCTTCATTAAAAGCAAATCTACTTCATAAACAGTTTTAACCAATCAGTTACACAGAGCCACCTTGGACCAAGAATTAGCCTGATCCCAGCAGATACTGCTAATTTTAAAAAAGTTGCTGTTCATTCACTTCATTAACGACTAAAACTTAATCAGCCAACAATTCTATTGTTTAACAAGATGGAGGTTCATTAAAACCAAATCTCCATAGTAAACACGGTAATCCATGAATTAGACAGAGCCGCACTACTCCGGATTTAGCCTGCTCCCAGGGGTAATTTAGACGGAGCTCGTTACAGCTCAACATGTTTGCAGATGTCTATTAAAACCCTGAAAATGAGAGAGCGGAGGAGGAGGAGAGAGGAGGAGAGAGGAGGAGGAGGAGGAGAGAGGAGGAGAGAGGAGGAGGAGGAGGAGAGAGGAGGAGAGAGGAGGAGGAGGAGGTGAGAGGAGGAGGAGGAGAGAGGAGGAGAGAGGAGGAGGAGGAGGAGGAGAGAGGAGAGAGGAGAGGAGGAGGAGGAGAGAGGAGAGAGGAGAGGAGGAGGAGAGAGGAGAGAGGAGGGGGCGAGAGGAGGAGAGAGGAGGAGGAGGAGAGAGGAGGAGAAGAGAGGAGGAGGAGGAGAGAGGAGGAGGAGGCGAGAGGAGGAGGAGAGAGGAGGAGAGAGGAGGAGAGAGGAGGAGGAGGAGAGAGGAGGAGAGGAGGAGAGAGGAGAGGAGGAGGAGGAGGAGAGGAGGAGAGAGGAGGAGGAGGAGAGAGGAGGAGAGAGGAGGAGGCGAGAGGAGGAGAGAGGAGGAGGAGAGAGGAGAGAGGAGGAGGAGGAGGAGGAGGAGAGGAGGAGAGGAGAGGAGGAGGAGGAGGAGGAGGAGGAGGAGGAGGAGAGAGGAGGAGGAGGCGAGAGGAGGAGGAGAGAGGAGGAGAGAGGAGGAGGAGGAGAGGAGGAGGAGGAGAGAGGAGGAGGAGGAGGAGAGAGGAGAGAGGAGGAGGGAGAAGAGGAGGAGGAGGAGGAGGAGGAGAGAGGAGGAGGAGGAGGTGAGAGGAGGAGGAGGAGGAGAGAGGAGGAGAGGAGGAGGAGGAGAGGAGGAGGAGGCGAGGAGGAGGAGGAGGAGGAGGAGGCGAGAGGAGGAGGAGAGGAGGAGGAGGAAGCGAGAGGAGGAGGAGGAGAGAGGAGGAGAGAGGAGGAGGAGGAGGAGGAGGAGGAGAGAGGAGGAGGAGAGAGGAGGAGGAGGAGGAGGAGGAGAGAGGAGAGAGGAGGAGAGAGGAGGAGGAGGAGGAGGAGGAGGAGAGAGGAGAGAGGAGGAGGAGAGAGGAGGAACCAGGGAGAGGAGTAATGAGAGGAAACAGAGGAAAGACAAGAAGAAGGAAGGAGCTGAGCGGAGGAAAGAAGTAGAAGTCGTGATGATAATAAAAGAAGAGGAACCAGGAAGGATGATGACTGGAAACAAGCAGATAAACAAAAATTACAATAAACAAAGATTAACCGGATTAATTACACAACTGAACCTCTGTTTGCTGAACCAACTGTTCCACTACATGGCAGGGTGTTGACCAATCAACAGCTTGTTTTGCCAAAAATACCAGATTATTCAACTGGAGTCTGGCGAAGGCTGAGCTGGAAGAAAACCAGAGCAAACCCCAGTTTCCAAAAACGATGGGGATCACATGCCAACGCTGTCAGGACTCACCTCCCAAATCTGGACACATATCTGAGTCCTCTATTTTTAGGGTTACAGTGTTTTTATTGTACGCAGAGCTGGAAGAAAGCTCCAGAAATCACCGGAGAACATTGATCACATTGCGAGGACTATAATGTGTTGACACACCAACGTTGTGGGGCCGATAGGGGGGCGATGGGGTGGCTCAGTGGTAGATAATAAAGTCAACTATCTATCTATCTGGCGTGGAGGTGCAGAACGTACGCGCTAACTGGAGGTTGGCTGAAGTCTTTGTAGTGTGTTCAAGCAAACTCTTGACCAAGACAAAGGCAGCGCGACGGTCGTCCTTCATTGACGCTAGTCGTTTCACGTCGAGTTGGTGTGTCCGGGCCTCCGGAGAATGACGTCCACTACAGCGTAACTACCCGTAAGTGACGAAGACGAATGTGTGTGTTTTCAGGAGAAGCAGCGCTTCCTGACTGATGTCCTCCATGAGGTGATGCTACTGGACGGCCTAAGTTCCTCCCATCCGATCTCCCAGGAGGTGGAGCAGGCGACTGACATCGACCGAGTCTTTGACTGGATCGCCTACAAAAAGGTACGAATGAATTCATCATAATGAAATACAGGGACGCAGCGATAACTAGAGAATAAGCTGGTGAGCTTCTGTGGCTTGTGTGCTAACAGGTAACATGCCAGCTAGCCAGTAACATTCTCGCTAAGCTAGCTCGCTGGCTAAAAACATTCAGGAGAGTTTTCACATTTCAACCGTAGACTCCCGTATCATGACTGACCTCGGATTATATGGACTAGTTACACTCAAGCAGAGCAGGGTTGTTTAAATCTGATAATGGTAATATGATCAATTCCTCTGTTTTGGACTCTTCGTTTCCTCCCAAGTCATTTTGCAATTTGTCTACAACAGTGTTGGGCGAGTTACTGAAAATTAGTACTTAGTTAAAGTTACTTCAGGCTGTTGTAATACACTGTTCGTACTTGCACTAGCGCTGTAATTTGTGTACAACCATAAAATTCTTCCTTATAAACTGTGGATTAGTGTGATCACCATGACCAGCCTCATTGATAACACGTATGGCTCCTTTTTGTAGTAAAACAACTGAATTTATAGTCGTTTTAAAAGTCGACCTCCACCCCCATTATTACTTGAACATGCAATTTACACATTTTATTAATTTTCTCTTATTTTGAAATGCAGCCCTACTTTTATTTGGTTTATGAGAGCACATTATACATATCTGCAGTCATACGTACTGTTTATAATCAGTTCTCATTTGATAGTCAGGTATTGATTACATGCAGATGTTAATACAACTACTAGGCTACTTAAATATATATCACACTAAATAGTTAGACATTATGATCTTCCAGACCTTTGCTTCATGCTGTTTGTACATGCTAACCTACATGACGTTAGATCATATCCCGGTAAAAATCCAGGAAATAGGCTGACTTTGTCTGCTATGATCAAGCCAAAAATAATGAGTAACGAGCCCATTTAGAGTCCAGTAATTTAGTTATTTAATTCGATTACATGGAGCTGCTGTCCTCGCGACTCGACCCCAGCTAAGCTGTTGAAGATGACATTTTCATTTACTGTGTCAAAGGTCACTAAAGTTAACTGTCCTTGAAAGCTCAACGCTGGTTGCCTCTGCAAGTTTACTGAGTGATCACGAGTCCGCCGGCATTCATTTCATTCATGTCACAATAACAACTGAGAGCACGTTTTCACATTCTTGCATTTGAAAGTGTGCTTGTCTGTGCTGTCCGTAGGGGGCAGCGTTGATCCGGATGCTGGCTAACGTGATGGGCCAGACGCTGTTCCAGAAAGGCCTCAATGTAAGTTCACGTCGTCCTGCAGGTCCAGCTGTGTCTACACAGGTTTTTATTTCAGAGGACCGACAGGGAGAGCCGGGGTTTGGCTTGAAAATGGTCTGTCACCTGGATTCACACCGAAGCTGTGTGTGTTTGAGGCATATTTTGGCGAAACCCTGACTGAGGATACAGATGGGCAGTGAATAAATGGATTTGTCCGCTGCTCTTTTTCCTGCTGTAAAACAACATTACGATCCACGGTGAGTGACCTGGATTCAACCTGAGCACAGACAGTGTGTGAAGTGTGCCGAGGGCCACAGTTTGAATCTCACTGGACAGATTTCGTGTTTCCAGGACTGCAGCCAGGTTTTTATAAATACTATGGTCATAAGTCCAAGTACCACCAGACACCAATAAAGTCTCCACTTTTTGTTCATATTTTATTAATTCAGCTGTTTAAAATCCTGTTCTGCACTGCCAAGAGGACACTTCTGGTAGGTCATTTCATTTAGTGTTAAAATTAGTCATATTTAAGAACATAGTCCAAAGACACTGGAATGAGACTATACAATATCTACATGTATGTATGTTAATAATATACTTGTTCTAGTATTCATATTCATATCCACGTCTTAATGTTTATTTTTATATATATGCAGTACATCTATACATACTATATGTATATTACTCATCTCTTCCTGCACTTTCTAACTGTGGTCCTGTAAGTTCCTTAAACATGCAAAAACAGATGGCGATGCTCAAAAACCAACGAAATGATGGCCAAAAAGCAATATGACAGGTCAAAACTAACATGGCAACAGACAAAAATCATTTTGACGGACAAAAAACAAAAACAAAATAGCAACAGCTTAAGACCAAGATGGCAAGGTACAAAAATCTAAATGTCAACGGCCAAGGCCAACATGGCGACGACTAAAAACTACCATGGCGATAAAGAAAAAGACCAAGATGGTGACGGCCAAAAACCCAGATAGAAACAGCTAAAGACCAAGAGACTGATGGCAAAAAAACAAGATGGCGACGGCCAAAATTTCGAACATGAAGCATCAAAACGTCCACTTCTTACTTACAGTCTGCAGTCGAATCCAGACTTTCCTAACTCCCCTGGTTGCAGAGGTTTAGGGATGTTTGCTGTGTGGCAGCAGAACGTGAGAAATTAAATTTCAGTTTAATGAGGTACCAGAAGTTCTTGGAGTAAAGTTGTTTTTTTTTTTTAAGCTCTTTTGCGGTTTACTTCGGGACAAGTTCAAAGTAGAATCCAATGAATTGATCCGCGGTGGAGAACGGCAGCTGGCTGTTGTACAAAGTGATGAAACATGAATCACACAGAAAGCAAGAAGTAATTCGAGGGGACGCTTTTTTCCTTTTCTGGCAAATCTCAGCTCAGTATCGATAGTCTGTCTTCCTCTGGAGGTTTGGATGTTGAAACATGAATTTGTCT